>OZ010684.1:11219140-11251345 GCA_963932265.1 Thymelicus lineola | reverse complement strand
ACATATGAATATTATCTACGTGTAAATCATCCGTCCTGATACGATACAAAATAATTATTTATCTATTTTTTAACGTGATTAAATTATCGTTATTAATATCTACTGAATTTTAGTATACACGTGCTTGTGCTCGTACTTTTCTGTCACTCTCTCTCTTTCTTGTATATATGGACTTTCTTGCGTTGTGTTAACTGTGTAGTTTATACTGTTTTGTGCCTTTATTTCGGAGTTGACTTTATTGCTCGCGCACCGCCTACTACACTCATCACACGCGCTATACCTCTCCATACACCGTTGAATATCTAAATTACATTTTTTTATAATGATGCCCTTCTTATATACCTAAGGTATTTACGTTACTTTACGTTAGTGGGAAAAAGTTCAACACCCGAGAGGCAGTACAAACTGACTTCATCGAATTCCGACCGGCAGACTTCCACAGTAAAGGGATAAATAAACTGCCATCAAAATGGCAAAGTTGTATTGATAATTCAGGCCGGTACTTTGATTAGCTAAAATTAAAAAGTGCTAAAATTTTATATTTTAAAATTTTCATATACAAATCTCCAATTACATAGGTAAAGACCTGTTATTTAAATTCAAGATCAAATTCGAATCAGTGTATTCAGGAATGACATCATTGCATGGTAATGGATTCGGACAAAATCGAGCAAAATCCTTGGGCGATAAACTGAAATTATTCAAAGGAAATATATTTCGAAAATCTAAATGAACACACAGTTTTAAAATAGTTCTGAAGTGATGCTAGTCATTTTAATTTTTGCTTTTTGCTTTGCATTGAAACTGGATGCCGCGTCGAGTCTGCTGCAAACTAGACAATTATACTTGATCGTGTATGAACAGCATTATAGAAACATTTATAGATATCCCTTAGAATCTACACAAGCCGCAAACAATGTAGATATACAAACAGCACAATACCGACATACCCATACTAAACAAGATAAACGCATTTGGTATGACCGCGATACCATAAAAGATATAAGTATGTAAATTGAATTATTGGACCGCACATGTTGCGTAACGTTGCGATTAATGTTTTCCGGAAGAACTGTAATGTATCTTTTTCTCCTTTATATATTACTTTGAGAACAACGATTTAGCTCTTTAGATATATCTTTTACCTCATATTATAAGAAATAAATAAAAGTTTATTTGTTAGAAGAAAGAATGTGAAGAAATAAATAAATGTTAAATCTGAAGAAATTTTGCATTTTATAGCGATTTAATCATTTAATCTAGACACAGTAGCATGTCCAGCCAGAGTTAAACAAAACCGGACAAGTGCGAGTTAAACTCGCGTGGAGAGGGTTCCCTACGTTGAATACCTATGTATTGTATTTACTATTGTATTTATTATTTTATTTTTTATTTTATTTATTTTTGTTATTTTTTTAACACTATAGACTAATATTAATATTCATGTAATATTTAAGTAAAGAACTATTCTCTGTATTTTTTTTAAATTCTAGCGTCAGTAGTTTCGGAGATAAAGAGGGGAATAATCAATTTTTGGCTTTAATTTTCGTTCTTTCTTGAATAATTTTAAAACTATCTGTTGTAGAAATATAACAAAAATATATTTGAGATCCTTGCAATAAGCCCTTTCAAAACAATTAAGTTTCTGTTTAATTTTGATTTCATTATTTTTATATTTCAGTTGCCTACTTTGTACCTTCGTCTTTAGGACACAAAAAAGCACATGAGTACCAAATTTCAACTCATCAAAAACATTAATGTGAAATAAGAGCCAAGTTAAAAAAAAGAATTGAGATATAAATGGGTGCCAAGCTCTCTGTAGAAAATCCTAAATTTTTTATCAAAAGAACATGTAGGCTCCATGTTTGAGTTGGCTAGTTTTCATTAGTTAACTACCAACAAACCAAATTGTAGAAAAGTGACATAGGTAATTATATGTATCAACCTAACAATATAAGAACATTACCGGCAAACACTAACTTGCGTATGACTTAACGAAGATAAGTTGATTATACAAATATAATATAGCCTTTAGGTACGTGAAAACTAGCCAAGTCAAATGTAGAGCTTGAATTACATGTTCTTGTGACAAAAATTTTAGGATTTTCTACACAGGAGTTGGCACCCATTTAGATCTAAATTTTTTTGAACCTGGGTCTCATTTCACATTTATGTTTTTGATGAGATTATACAATTCTTCTTTAGACTGCTATTGTTTTATTGGTGTACAATAAAGAGTAAAATAATAATAATAATAATTTCTATTGTTTAGTAACCATTAGCACTTCTTTGTAAGAATAAAAGTTAAATAAATGATTGTAAATTATTGTGTTGTTGTCGGTTCTTCGTCGGTTAAATTTTAATTACTTTGAAGGTCTTGATCTTAATGAAGTGAAAATAATTAAATAGAAGACTAATGTTATTAATTTTATACAACGTATATATACGTTACGTATATATTTGAAATCTCGACAAGTTTTCGACAAACAAAAAAGTAAAATAACGAAACAATACTTTGTTCTTCAGACTAAAACATAAAAATAAGGAACCAAAAATTTATGTTTTTAATTTTGTAATTGTTATACTTACAGCAATATAACGAAAGTGGAACAATTAAGTTAATTTTCTTACAAGTAGCATTTCCTAAACATTTCACTAAAACAAAATCGTGAAGGCGTTTTGTGAAAGCCAAATCAGTCAAGGACATCTTATATTATTTTCCCACAATCATGCCGTTAAGCAAAAATCTTTTCGACTTTAATATGCCCAGCCTAAAAATCAATACTTATCTTTAAAAGGTAGGTAATAGTTTATGTAGTTTGCAAACGTAATAGAGAATTAGAAAATATCCTGCGATTGATTTATTTGATGGGAAAACAGTTTTCTTGGTTTCCGCCAGAACTACGTCAAATGATGCAATTTATAGCGATTTAAATTGCAAACTTTATTTGATTTATTCATTCCGTCTCTTCAAGTGCCTGCTACGTGGCGATATTCTTGATTAAATAAAGATGTTGGTTCTCTAAATATTTAATAACCTACTGAGTTATTTATGATAATTATATGCGAACACACAATGTATTATTTAATGCTTACTACAAACTTATATATTTATCCTAAGCTACTTTATTGAGAAACAATAATATTTTCATTCCATATTATTTTATTCATTGCAATTAAGTAAAAAAACTATTTTAATATGGTTTTAATAAAAAAAATATGTTTTTACAAGTCACCACCTATTTATTAACAATCTGGGGGTGTCCTTCCTTTTAGACCATACCTCCGATTGATCTGAATTTTGGTATATTACCTATGTATTTAAATGCGCAAATAACGAATATCATAGGTAAAACAACTGCATATTTCATTCAGCGCAACGAAATAAGTAATACCAAAATTCAGATCAATCGGGGGTATGGGCTAAAAGGAAGTTTATCCCAATCTAGTTCAAAATCAAAGTTTATGCAAGTTTAATCTATCATGCAAATCAATCAAATTAAAATACCAATAGTAAACTCCATTGTTAATTACAAATATTTCAAAATCCCGACCGCGAACCTTACACATACCTAAAAAACCATATAATATGTGGCAACTGAGGCAAGCTTTTTCTATATTGGTAGGTATACAGGGTATCAAGAAATTTTACTGACGGATGGTTCAACTTCGCTTATTACGAAGAAAAAAAGGATTACTTTTTCTTGGTAATAAGCAAATATCGCACGTTTTCTAACAATGTTGGTACATAAACTAAACATGGAACGTGTTAACTGCTACAATATTTTTAGGGTTCCACACCTTAAAACGAAAATTGAACCCTTATGAAGAGCACTTCGTTGTCGTTTTATATGTTCGTCTGTCTTTTTAACATTTTATTACTTAGTGCTTAACTGCGTATCAAGTTGAAATTAATATTCGATACTTATAACTTGAAGCTGTGAAAAAAACAAGCTTTTAGGTCAACACACTCAAAAGATCCAACCGTTAATGCCGTATTTTTTGGGTATTTTCATAAGTTCGCAAGGGTATCAAAACGAAATGGTTAGTTTCCGATGACCTAGGTCCAAAGAGCACAAGTAAAGGAAACAGTCTGAAAACCGTAGTTCTATCACAATAGGTTTATCAATTAGGTTTCACTATGTGCAACTGGTAAATTGATCGCACCCTATGTCGAGAATGGGGAAGAGAGTTACAACGGCAAAGATATTGTATGTTGCTGAATTCAGTTTATATTTTTGCTAGTAAGTTTCGTAAGTTTGTACAGAAACCACGATGCGCGAGTCCGACTCATAAAAATACATAGGATTTTACTTAAAAAAGTGAGTTTGATTTACATAATAATTTTTTTAAGTTAAAAAGAGTTGTTGTTTGTGACCCCTTACTATCATATCATCACTCTGCAGCTGTTACCACTCATATTATTTATTATTAAATATTATACGTATGGAGTGTTCTGTGTCGTCGGGCCAAAAATCCTGAAATCTTGGCTTGACTAGGCTTGCCTTGTCGTACGACCCAGGATTCAACTCCTAGATCATTGTTTTAAATTTATCTCGGTAGGAGGAGAGTTGAAACAAAGTCACCAATTGTCTTCAATAACACATACTGTAAAAAACAAATAGTGACGGTTTTTGTCCTGACCATTAATTAGTCAAATAAACAAGGTTTCATATACATACCATCGCTTATTTAAAAAGTTATGGGTCACAACGTAAACGCTGTTTCAACTCTCCTCGGTCTCCCTTACATGATAATAATTAATAGCAACTGTATCGAGAGGTTTTTCAAGCAATAAGAGTAGGTTTGTACCTATTACTATTTATCTTTACATTATTTTTTCAAGCTGAAAAAATAATAAATAAATATGTACCTAATAGTACAATAAATGTCGTACACCCCCATACCTACTTACTTGGTTTTCCCTTAATATACGTAATTTGTAAAATTGTATTATAACATAATTATGCCTTATGAAATCAAGCAATGCTCTTTTCGCGGCTTTCGTGCGTTGTTAGGGGTAATAACAACTCTATATAGGTATGTTATTTCATATCATGGCGTACCTATGTGCTAAATTTCATGAAAATCCCCACTCCCACAAATGAACATTTCATATTTATTATATACTAGGAAATCGCCTTCGCATCGCTTCGGGAAAAATATAAAAAAAAATTGTATAATATTATAGCCTATGTCACCCGAGGATAGTGTAGCTTCCCAACAGTGAAAGAATTTTTCAAATCGGTTCGGTAGTTTCGGAGCCTATTCAATGCAAACAATCAAATCTTTCTTCTTTATAATATTAGTATAGATTAGTAGAATAGACGCCGAAGAATAAATAGAAAGGGAAAACTATTTTATTAAAAACTCAATAAAAAAAGAGTTTTCTTTTCTAAGCCATTAATTAATAAATAATTTCCAGAATTTATTTTAAAACCATTAGTAAATAAATTCTTAAAAAATTCGATAAAATAAATGAATAAGGTTCGTACGGAAAGTAAAATGCGATTGCAATTTACTAAAGCATCCATTTTAACGAAATACATTACGAAAAGCAAATTGAAAACTGTGCTTGAAAGTCGCTTAGCGATTTTACTTCTCTACCAATAAATATTAGATGTTGAATTATTTAATAGTGACTTGATAATAATAATAATATGATGTTACATTGTGCCGTTCCAATATTTTCCATGGTTTCAGAATATGTGGTAAGTCTGTGATAAATTCAACTGATAGAAGGCCCTCTTGCGGTAATAGAATTGTAAATAAACTTGATATGTGCGAGTTAAACTTGATTGGAGAGCGTTCCGTACGTTATGTCTTTACAGTTATTTTTCTATTTTATTTATTTTTGCCCTTTTTTAAGACCATAGACTTCTTATAGGTTTTCTTGTAATATGTAACTAAAGAAATACTTTCAATATTATAATCAAAATTCTAGCCTCATTAACGGAGATTAGGGAAGGAGGGGGTTTTCGTCTTACATTTTCGTTCTTTCTTAAATAATTTTAAAAGTATCCATTGTAGAACTATATCAAAAATATATTTGAGATCCTTACAATAATAAGTCCTTTAATTTGATATGCAACGCGATACGATTTGCAAAACAGTTATTTTTTAATTAAGATTTCGTTAAAAAAATGGTTGTCTGTAAATTCGGTTTACGGACGGTAGTTTAACGTGACAACGTCATGAAAAAAAAATTAATGAAGTAGTGCTCGAATATAATATTATCTCTGGAAATTAACTTATAATTAGAAACTTTTATCTTTATACAACAACGCCATCTAGAACTCCTGAACGAAACTATTTTTTCAGCAAGTTCCTTTCTGACTTAATTGTGTATATAGTTTTGTTCATAGATGGCGCTTTCTCCATTGTTCGCTCGCTCGCGTAACGCGACAGATGAGTCATGATTTTTCATGCGTGCGCCCGGCACTGATTTAATAGACGTTATAACGTCAAAATGTTTTTTCAAAATTCATTTGTTTTTTTTTCTTTATACCTTCGTCTTCGGGTCACAAAATATCACATAGATACCAAATTTCAATTCATTTGGTCCAGTTCGGAGTTCGTAGTTTCGGAGAATTTTGGCTGTGAAGGCGATCGCCCAGACACACGAGTGATCCTATAATGATTTCGTTTTTCGATTTTTCGTTCGGAACCCTAAAAACAGTAGTAAATATTCAATACTTACTGAACTCGTGTTATTCAACTAGAATAACTAGATCTTCAGTTTTGTTGTCTACACTGTTACTGTAGGTATATTTTTTACTTACTCTACTTACAACAGAGTGAAATATCTGCGCCAACGAAATTCGTAGTACCTACATGTGCCAGTTCTGCATATCTTCCAAAAAATCTCTGGATATTTTTAAGTTAAAAAAGCTCTAGTGTTGAAATGCCGCAAACAGATTACAGTAAAGGCGGACAGTAAGCCGAGAGCATTTTACGTCTTCGAGCTCGACGGCAGTCATTACATGACATAAAACCAAGACGGCTTGGATCGTATGTGTCATGTTGGACACTATTAAAGTATCCGACCGATTTACCGCGTGACGTGCGCCACAGACCCGAATTCCCCAATATTTCATGACACGCATGGATAGAACCGATATGTACTCTGAACACTGATGTTAAATATTTTCGTGACATTGAAGATCAAACGAACATTAGATAATCCATTCCAGTTTGCCGCAGATTATTTGCATTGATGTTTATGTAGTTTTACCTTTTGGTACAATTGTATTGAAAATTAAGATTTCGAATATTTTTTTCTTTTTGAATATTTATTGATAAATAATAGTAGTTATAGATTTAGAATTCCACTTATTACTTGATGACTTATTTCGTGTGATGGACCGAGCAGAATAACAAGCCTTAACGATCCCCAAGTAATTTTTGATCAATTTACCATAGATATAAAGCTTTTTTAATTGACTTTAGCTGATTCTGCGTCCCTAATGGAAGAGGTAACCCTTAACCGTCCAGACTGAATTCATAATTTTATATTAATATTTGTAGTTTTATATAATTTTTTTGTAGTTTTGTATTATATAACTAAGAGACTACTATTCTAATAGAGATAATAAAAAAATTCGATTAAATTCATCAATCAATTGAAAATTCGTATCAAGTTCAACATTTTTACCGAGTCATGTCATGGCAACTAAGACATAGCTTCAAAAGACTTGAAACTTAATTTACTTCAAAAGATCTCTAAAGTTTTGGGTTAACCTTAGGCTATAGATTTAAGCCTTTAGCCTCAATCATTTCTCAAAGCATAGTATTCTGATTGATCATTTTATTATACCTATTATTCGAAACAAAGATAGTACAATTATAAGAAGAAACATATTTCATGATTATTATAAGAAAGTTCACAGTAAAACGTTATAAATCTTTTCCCAGATTAACAGTTTTTCCGAGTCCAAGAAAAGTCTTACAACATTAACTAAGTTTTGCGGGCACGCAAGGCAGAATCTCTGAAGATAAAGCACCCTGTTATATTACTGATATTATGTAATTCTTATATCAAAGAAAAGTAAAGGGACCAAAATATTAATCCATGTTAGTATGTCTGTAGTTTAAAAACTTTATCACAGAGTTTTTATTTTCGGGAATATAAATGCTTTGCAAGTACAAGTAAACTTATCTGTATAAGTACGTCCCTAGGTAATTATTTTTCATATCACGAACAATTTTGTATAAAACATTAATTTTAATTAATTAAAATCTATAAGAATCACCTTCATCATCAACCTGACCTTGATCTTTTTGATTTACAAATATTTTCGAAAATTAGTCAAATAAAAATACTACTTAATATAATATTAGTCGAGTATTAAGAATTACACCTTGTCGTAGTAGGTTATAGTATAGGTATGCCCTATGCTTGCAAAAGTTCATTTTACTTATCAATATTTTTTGAAAATGAGTTCATATAATAAATGAGCTAAGTAGGTACTCATTTACCGAAGTCGTTTATATTTTCGGTTAATTTTAACCTTATCATATCTTGATAAAGTAGAAGTCTTGTTAAAAAGTAGAACGTATATGAATATACATTTATTATAGTTTCCAGGATTATGTTTCAAAAATGTGCGTGCTTCATGCTTCAGGACACAAACGTCATATGACTATTAGAGTGGAATAAATGACAATTATTACGACGAGCGTTTTGAAGTATGAACCACTTCAATAAACGAGAAATGTAGCCTTCGAGTACGTTTCAATTATAATTAAAATTCTAAGGTAAATGCAAAGAAATACATTTATTGACCTTATTTATTACTAAAAACCGACCTCACTCCCCTTCATTGAACCTAAAAATTAGTAGGTACCGACGCTTTAAAATGACACAGTTATTTTAATTACTTTCTTTGCTTGTGAACGGACTAAAATATACGAAAATCTAAGACCCCAATCTTATTACAGTACATCGATTAAAACCACCAATTTTTTTTTTAAATAAAATAACTGACGTCGTCGTGAGGATTTTGGTTTGGATTTGGAGCTTTACTTTCAGTGGATTAAAACGAATCAACTGAAAGTAAAGCTCATATTTGATTTTAAGACATTTGAATACTTTGTAACAATAAAATTTATAATAATTTACAATTAAATAACCACTGCACTTGAGTGGACGTATAAATCAAAGCCGGTCTGAGTTCGAACGTGTAAACCGCAAAACCTCACAGTTATTTAATATCCCGCACTAAAGAAGGTGCTTTTTATATCGGGGATCGGTGCCCTCAGGATACGAGGTATAATTTGGTATGGAAGTTTTACTTTCAGGTTAAAAAATAATGTTTGTCTGTTTTTATGTAAGTGATACTGGCATAGAAAATAGCATTGAGACCACAGAACATCTAATAATTAGTTAGAAAGGAATTGTGGGCAAGGTAGGCGCGCCAATACTGTGATCAAATGCGCACATCGCACAAAAACACGCGATTGCGCTGTTTAGTAACTTGCAAACTCCAACGGAGAAAAGTACTGCAAAATACTGCGACTTAATTACGTAAAAATGCCTTCACGTGCGGTAATTGGAAAAAACTTTGTTTCGGAGGCCATGATGAAATATGAGTCTGTCGACGGAGTAAGTAATTTCAATCAAAAAGTATAAAAGTATATAATGAATAAGTATACCTTGCGAAAATAAATACCGATAAAAATTTATCGACAATCAATCCCTAGCTACAGAGTCACGCCTACTTCATGCACACATAACAATCCTCGTGCGTATTTGTTCATTTTCGTTAGTAGTGTTTATTGAAACGGCGACAGCGGTTCCCATACAAATTACGTGCTATGCCCCTTCTAACTAATTATTAGATGTTCTGTGATTGAGACAATACGAACTAACGATGCACATCTCATGGACATTAGCGAATTTTGTATCTTTTTTTATTAATGGCACACTTCTCTCCTATATGGAACTAATTCTGAAGTCCACGCAGGCGAAGTCGCGGGAATAAGCTAGTTTATTATAAGGCACACCGTTATTTCTGAAATTTCTATCGTAACAAGTCAAGTAGGTCGGGGTACAAGTGTTCGTGAAGTATTCATTATGTTCAAACTGAATGAATGAATAATACTCGTACCTTGCGGTAGTTGCAGTTCAGTCAGTTTTTGCAATAAACCTTCATACATTCACAGGGATTCTCGGGACTGCGGGTCGCACATACATCACTTCACATCACAACAATGAAGATCGAATGACAAAATATATAAAAAGGAATCAAACCCGGGACTCCTCGTTTTGTAGGCAGGATCACTAAGGCTTCATGGGTCGCCAATAAGCTACCAGTGCTATTCTTTAGTTACAACTAGAGATGCGCCGAATATTCGTTTGATATTCGGTATTCGGCGTATTCGGCATCTTTTTCACTATTTGTATTCGGCCGTATTATTCGGTTTTGGTGCCGAATATATTCGGTTCGAGTATTTCTATTTTCTTGACTATTGACTACACTACACGGTATAGAACTAAAAGACAAAACCTCTTATGTAAGATCTATGATATATTATAAGTCAAAGAAATCCTATGAGGAAATTGTTGAATAAAGCTAATAAAATAAAGCAATTAAACTTCAAATCACATTTAAGTATTTTGAAACCTCAAGTCAACATATTTATTTCTTAATCTATAGTTACTTAGTATAGCCAACATTTATTTTAAACCTTAAATCAGCATTTATTTTTAAACCTCAAAACAATATTTTTGGTAAATGGTAATGGTAAATGGTAAACCGAATAATTCGGCCGAATATCCGGTTCGGTAAAGGTTAAACCGAATAGTATTCGGTATTCGGTTATTCGGTGAAACCGCTATTCGGCGCATCTCTAGTTACAACGATAAACTTCCTAATTTCCTCGTATTCATTTATTTTCGTATCCATTGCAGCTGCTCTATAAATAGCAGATGTAACAAATCACTACAAAGTGATTCACATATTTGGTAATGTCTAATGATTGAAGATATCGTAGACTTGTCTGCAATCTCCTTCCTTTTATGGTGTCAAGTAAATCGACCATCGCGTTGTATTGTGTAGTGATTAAAATCTAAGATTCTGACGATTATGTCATCAAAACTTTTGAAGCCCTTTACAAGCTTAGAGTGAGCCGATCGAGTTAAATAGTTTTAGTAAGCGCTTTACGCCAGTTACTAAGCCTATAATAAGGATCCGTAAGACTAAGAGCCCCTGCACACGACTTATTTTTACGGGGCATTTACGCCGCTGTAGATGACGAAAAAGCAGATTGTTGTATCTGTAACTCTGTATCGATGAAAATTTGAAAATGCGTCGAAAACGCAATCGTACGCACAGAACGGAATAGATAATATATACAGAAGTGACACACCTTTGAACTTAGAAGAAAGCTGATAAATATTTACTAATATTAGGTATAGATGTGAAAGTTTATGAAGATAAAGCTTTTCATTACGCACTTGAAATGCAACTTTACAAACTGGTAGTCCATGTCCAGCACAAGAAAATAGGGTATTTATTGTATTGTATTGTATTATATTGTATTGTGTGTTTATTTTAACTCGATTGTATACTACAATGATTGGGTTGGGGCGTTATGTTTGTGATTCGATTTGGGAAACCACTCTTTCGCAGGCGAAACTGCAACATTGACTATAGACCAATTAACCGCGACACAGTGACTTCTTACCAATAAGATTTGGAGAACGTATCAGGGTAAAACAGTGGAAAAAAAATGGTTAGCGCATATAGTTTGCAATGCGTACCCACCTAATAGACTACGCATATGGCGATGAATATCTAAGAATAATAATTTATACGCTACGATAGAATGTAAATAATATTTTGAGACGTGTTTGTTGAGATGTGAAAAGAAGGAAAACAAACAGATATGATGCACAATTACACAACATAGCTCTAAATAAACAGAGTTAACGTGAAACTGTTAAAGAGAATGTCAGGAACGCTAAAGCCGGGAAACCAGAAGTAGAAAAGATTTTTTTGCTAAATATAAAATAGTAAGCACTATACTAGGTGTGAGTAAAAAATGATATATGAAAATATGATATAATTATTTTGGTGAAGAGGATCGAATTCTGAAAAATAATTACCTATTTTTAAGGTGCAAGATGGATGTGAAAATGATATAGAAGTTGTGCAAGATTAACTTTAGTAGCAGTCGGTACAAGGGATTGTGCAATCGACAGAGAAACCCAGCTAAATACTTTTGCTAACTTCACTAATCTCCTAAGAATCCCAGGACCTTAATCCAAGACAATTCTAAATTCCTGCCTGTGTTGCAAGTATCTGTATTTGTGTCTTCAGACATTATACGGTGGTTGTGCAAAAACGATTTCGTGAATTTGTCTAACGCTAATAACCATACCTTTTATCAAATAATTACATAATATGCTAAAGGTTTAGTTCAATAATAAATGCCTTGATCTAATTCACACGCAAGGTCCAAAGAGACTGATAAAGGCTCTTTAGATCGTCAGCATAATAAACACACATATTTATAAAAGCACTAAATATAAGAAAGAAGAAAGATAATAGGTATGCTTTCATAAATCATTTGCTGCTGGAAATTATCGAATTCTTATTTTCTATGTAGATTAAAATCAAATAACCTCTTTGGTAGGCCTATTTGCCAAACCACAATAATTGAAACCTTATTGCTTCTTTCGAGTTGAATATCCTTCGATAGCATTATATTATCATGTTCATGAAAATAAGATACAACTTTCTTAACAGAGAGACATGCATGTATATCCACGTCACGTTTTGGAGTTTGACAAGAATTCGTCATTTTACGTGCCATACATATCATGTAACGGATAAATTTACAATAATTATTGAAGAAACCCAGTAAAGATAACGTGGTGTTTTTTTTGTCAAACCACAGAATAACTATTTGTTCTGTAATAGTAGCCCAGAATTTCGAACCCAGAAAAATAGGAAACCTAAGTATTTTTTTTATTAAAAAAGGGTGGATTCGATAAAATTTTTCATAGACGTTATCTTGCCAATAATAACCTTAGGCAGCTGATACATTTTAGCAGTTGATTACAGCACCCTTCGTTTTAATGTAAGAAATAAGAATACGATGGTTGACACGATTATCGATTATAATCCGGATTTAAGAGCACATGTGATCTATTATAGTTGTTCTTGTGTTCGTTCATCATTCATTTGTTAACTATTGGAGGGATAAATACTCTGGTGTATTATAATGATAACACGGACCTAGATAGAATTTCTAGGTCCATGCATGATAATGAATGGTCGAATTCGTGCTAAATACGAGTAGTATAAAAGTCAGTCTTGGTCTGGGTTGTCTGATTGCAAGATTAAGATCTATGTTTCACTAAGTGTTAGTAGTGATACTCGAAATTATTTCAATTGAGGAATTCCTCAAGGCTCATTGGGATTTGTTTATTGATATGGAAATTGTAAATGGGCAGACAAAACCAGTGGCTGGCATGGACGTGACCGACATCAAAAGGACTATAGTTATTAGCAGTATTGGATGTGAATTATGGAATTATTAGCAGAATGGGCCATTTGTAAACGTCTCTGGCCTGAATATCATTCATAGCGAACTAACTTATAAGCATGAAGATATTTGACAGAAAAAATAGGGTAAAATAAAAATATCAGATCACGAACTGTGAAGATATTCGTATGATAGTTGAGATAAGCACCGAATTGAATTTGGCATAAAAAGAAGGCAACATTTCAATATGCATTCTACTTATCCTATTAATCCTATTAATAATGTAAATGTGAAAGTTTGTGAATATGTTTGGATGCTTGTTCCTCAATCACACCACAACTACTAAACCGATTTAGCTGAAAATTGGAACGGAGATAGCCTATACCCTGGATTAACATATAGGCTACTTTTTATCTCGAAAAAGTTCAAGGTTCCCACGGGATTTGTAAAAAACTATATTCATGCGCGCGATGCCACGGGCATATAAATCTAAATTCATTAATTAAAAATTTCGTTTCGAAACCACCCTACCGAAACTATTACAGATTATAAATGTGAAAGTTTGTCACGCAAAAATTGGATTTTCATGGAATTTAGCATGATCTGGAATAATATATAGGTACTAGATTAAGATACAGGTTCTGGAATAAAATATAGATATAGGTAGGTCTGGAATAAAATTATACCGGAAAACGCGGGTAAAACCACTGGCAAAGTATTTTATAAAACTTCGTAATTTTTTTACATAACACGATTTCCACTTTTTACGACTTCAAATAAAGAGCTCACCATAGAAGGATAATCAGTATTGAAGACTACCCAGAGAATCCTCATCTGAAATGTATTATAAATTTTCTTAAATTCCTCTGTTATTTGGTAACAGTAGCTGTTTATATGGATAAAGTTCCTTTTAGCCTTTACTCCTGATTGATCTGAATTTTGATATATCTATGTAAATCGTAATGTAAATTCTTTTGACTACTTACTGACATTTTTACAGTTTTTTGTTCTCCTGTAAATTTGCAATTTTCATGTTGTTTTCTTTCCACTGAGGGTACGATTTCATTTTCAAGATTTGTCTTTGAAAAAACATTATTTTTAATGTTTCACGTTTATTTGGCAAAATATTTATTTTTAACTGACTTCAAAAAAAGGAGGAGGTTCTCAATTTGACTGTATTTTTTATGTTTGTTACTTCAGAACTTTCGACTGGTTGAACCGATTTTGATGATTATTTTTTTAATCGAAAGCTGGTGCTTATCGTGTGGTTCCACTTGAATTTGAGCGAGATCTGACAATGGCATCTATGAGAAAACCATATACATTAGTCTTAAATTTTCATTAAGTATGTGCGCGACAAATGGACGAATAACTCAATATCACGCCAACCGATTTCGATTATTCTTTTTTTATTGTTAAGTATTGAAAAGGATGTGTAGGTATACTTCATTTGAAGTCGGTTGTTTTTTGTTAAAATTTTAGATTATAAAAAAAATATTTCCAATAACCACCCAATAAAAGTTGACGGTGAAATATTTCTACCTACCTAGCTATGTTTATTAAATTAATTCGAAGGTTCCTAATTCTTATGCTAGATAGGATATACCTGCTGCTGTTGTATGTATATGAGTGTTTTCGTGAAAGTTTTCCCTGAATGTAACTTAAGTAGGTAGGTACAATCCTAAAATTAGATTTAAGTAATTCTCTATCCATACCTATTAGGTACTTAAAACTTGTAATAAGTCGACTACTCCAAATCGGTTACACCAAAAAGCTTTACCAAAAAATCACTGTATTGTTTTTCTAATTGCTATTGTTAAAATTCATGGGAGTACCGACCTAGCGATTTAATCAAGATCAAAGAACCGCTATTAACAGTACGTATATTAACTGTGCTCTCGCATGTGCATCTCACGCTGCCGTGGAGAATTAGGTAAAGTGATAAGGTAAACGTTTGAGATGTTTTCAGATGGCAGCTAAGAGGCTGAATGAAACTGAGTGCTACGCTTTAACATTATCATCGATATTTTAATTAGAATACATTTTCGTGTGCAATAGTACAAAAATAGACTGTCAATGCTGTGATGTTTGATACCTACGTATTGTACTGTAAAAACTTTGTTACCTTTCTTACCCTCAAGGTCACCATCAGCCTGAATCCGTAAACAAAACCGGATTGATAACCACGCGTTCAAAATGCAATTATGTGTAGTTGTGTATTTATCAGCACATGAAATTGTAGGTATCGCAACTAAACGTCACGGCACGCGGGCGGCCGTCGATGTTAGCAGCTATTTCCTGTTTTAGTTTCAAAAGAAACAAACCACGTCAAATGAACCAACACACACAACACAGCTTCATAATTATCGGTACCGTTGTCAACTTAAACACACACAAAAACTAAGCCGTACTTTCAAGGTCGCGCAAATTAACAACACATTCCATTTGTATCTACTTAAACTATTAGTGGATTAATGAGCACTCTAAAAGTTGCGATTCGAAAAATCGTAAAAAAAATTACTGAACGTGCGGCGCGTGTTTCGTCGAAACTAATTGCTAATCATGCGTTATCGTAAATAATGTTGGTAGTTTACGCAGCATGTGCGGTGTTTCGCGTGCGTACGGCGCGCGGCCGCTGCGAGAAGCAACGCGCTCACTCGCGGTTAAGAGAGGACTGCGGGTGCCATTCGCATTTCGCACTGTGAAGAGCAAGAGCCGCAAGAGGTTCGGGGACTGAGCGTAAGCGGGTAGCGGCACTACGCCGCGAGCAAAGCGGATGATGAACCCAAGACTGTCCACCGAGTTCTGACGTCTCGCGTCGCTGACGAGGGAGCGCACCGACCTGGATCATCCCCCGCGCGTTAATAACGAAAATATTTCCACTCGGCCCGACAATTCTTGCTATATCACTCGTATGACGTAACTTTGCTATTGCCATTTATACGGCCGCGTATGTAAAATAACTAACACATTGACAATATTCTAATGTAACCTTATTGATGAATGTGTTTGCGATCGAATAAACAAAGGTCTGTTTCGCTTAACATTTTTATCAGTATATTTTTCTGTTACATTTTCTTTTCTTCTCTAGCTGTCCTTAAAAAGTTGTACAGACGATTAGGTACTTTTTAATAACCAATGAAAATCATCAAAACAAACTCATCGTAAAAAATACCAGCCAAGTGCGAGTCGGACTCTCGCAGCAAGGGTTCCGTAAAAATTTATAGAAGTCTACATTACTTTAACTAGAAACGTAACTTTATTTTGGAAATTGTCGTCTTCATATAACATCGTCATAGGTCGCGGTTAATTTACTACCTATAAATACTAATCCTATTTTCAGATTTTTTCCTTTACTTGTGCTATAAGACATTGCATTCTTGCAAGATTTCGTTATTCTAGCTAGATCAAGGGAAAGCACCATACAAGTTTTGGTTCTTTTGCGAGTATTGAAATAATTAAAAAATACGATATATGATACGGTCGCATCTTTTAATGGCGTTGATTTAGACAAGAAGTTAGATTTTTTTGCACAGCTCTAGGAGATTAGTTTTGGATATTAATTTCAATTGATACCTTGAAGCGTCCCTGAGAAAATGGATCTTGACAGACAGATGGACTACAAATTGATAAGGGTTTTTCCTTTTGATGTACGGAACCCTAAAAATGAATACTAGATTATTCTTTCGTACCGTTCCATGATATATACTATATTTTTATTAAATTCCTTCAGACGGATTCCGCGTGAATATCAGAGACAAGACAAAAAAAGGATTTTCCTTAGGTATATTGCATGTCGATAACAATTTTTAATCGATCACGTTAGAATAGATACAATACTAATAAACAAAGAAGAAAATGAGTTGAAGTAAAACCGTATCAAAATTCCAATATTTATCCGTATCCATTTCCAAACACATGTAAGTACAGAAAGGTAGAAACATCAAACAGCGAATTTGATGTATAGTTTTCACGCATAGTTTTCCACGTTTCAAACGTTTAGGATTCGTAGATTCAATAGAAACCGAACCTTATTTACATTTGCGCGTCTGTTTGTCTTTCGTATAGGATTTTGGATTGATGGTTTTATTAAATCACCTGTGATGTTTGAAAAGTATTAACATTTGAACTCAAATTTTGAGGAATAGCTTCAGAAGTCTTGTAAGTAATCAACATCATCTCTTTTCTGTAAAGCCCGAAATTTAAACGATAAGGAGTAAAATACTCAACCATAGTATAAGAAAATCTACACGATTATATTTTTACATGAATTGGAAAGAAAAAATCTTATCGGACACTATTCCCATCCCAGATTCTGACTATAAAGAATTATATATTCCCTATAAGTAGGATGTACATAACTGCTATCAAAAGAACTTACAGATTTATATATACACCCTGTAAAAGTCAACACTTCAATTAATAAATCAAGATAAATTTTGAGGTTCATTCAACATAAAAAAGGATTCGGTGATCGCGACAGAACACTACAATATCTATTGTACATCCACCCATTGTTGTTAGAATGAGTTATCATGTTCGCTCTGTTTGTGTGCATTTCATTCGTGCGATGCAGTCTTATCAGCGGGTTTATTGTATTGACTGCAAGTAAACACGTAGCTGTAGAGCAGGACTCTATTTAATATATCAAGTATATGTATGTGTACCTACTTGTATTTAGTAATGTAGGTGATGCTCATAGGAAGATATTTATTCTAGGGTTCCGTACGAAAAAACGAAAAACGTATCCCTCATAGGATCACTCGTGTGTCTGGGCGACCGCCAATTTACTCCGAAACAACTGGACCAAATGATTTTACATTTAGTATTCATGTACTTTTTTGTGACCACAAGACGAAGGTTTCAAGTAAACAACTGAATTTTGAAAAAAAATATTACCAAATCAAAATTAAACAAAAACTGTTTTGCAAACCGTTCCGTGTTCCGTTCCGTGTCAAATGATAATTTTAAAACTATCCATTGTAGTAAGGGGCCGTCCATTAATCACGTGACATTTTTTTGCATTTTTTAACCCCCCCTCCCCCTTGGTGATATGTAGTGAGGTTTAAGACTACCCCAAACATCACGTGTATTTTTCCCTTCTTATACTCTGCAAAAAGGTCTTTATACAGATCACCTACTTTCCGACATTGTTTTAATCCAAAACATGCCGAGCCGGGCAGTCGGTGGCGGCGCGTGAGGCCTTCCTTCGTTGCCTGGCAACGGGAAGTCAAATTCAGCTGCTTTTCTATTTAAAAATCGCGCGTTTGACGAAAAAATAAATAAACGTTATATCTTACTGCACCCCCCCTCCCCCTTCGTGCTATTTTCGTGATTTTTGTCAAACCCCTCCCCCCCCCTTCCAAGCCTCACGTGATTAATGGACGGCCCCTAATACAAAAAAAAATTGAGACTTACAACAAGCCCTTTCATTTGTCATGTCACATAATACGGTTTGCAAAATATTTATTTTTTGAGTTTGATTTCGTTATTTTTTTTCAAAATTCAGTCATTTACGTTATACCTTCGTTTAGTTGGTTCACAAAAAAGCACATGAGTACCAAATTTCAACTCATTTGGTCCAGCAGTTTCGGAGCTGGCTGTGAAGGGCGGTCGCACAGACAACAACAACCAAAACTTAATCACCTTATGGCATACCTATTAATTTTTGTATAATATATCTACTTTAATTCTATAATCTACCTAAAGGTAAATACGAGATCAAAGACAACATAATTAATTTTAGGAACCTTAAATGCGGTACCCGCAAAAACAACGAAATGACGCATTCCCTGAAAAAAAATTATGCAAAGGTCAAAGGTTGTATCATATTATAATAACTTAAAATGTTTCTCCTCTGTAAAATGTAATGTACCTATCTTGTAAATTATTTACTCATCCACCGTAAATATTTTTATTAAGTACAAGGCTGGTAATTATATAAATTCTCGTATGCTAATACGTACCTATAGTATCTGCTAAATGGGTAATGTACATTAATATGGATTCAAATTACGTGAAGAAAATACATGAACGTGACTTCTAATATGTGTCGAATATAATACAAAGTTATGCAAGCAACTATGAGGGACATTCATTTATACATACTTACATACTACTAGCTCTTAATTTACCCCTTCAAGGAAGGGTTTAACAAAATTCCTTTCTTGATAGATATTCCTGTCGTATAACATTTAACTATAAAATTGATGATCATTGTCTATAATCCAAATTTGAAACTAGTAGATCCAGATGTTTCCGGTGAATCAAAACAGAAAAGAGAACAACAGTTTTATAACCTCTTAATACAGAAGAAAATTTAAAAATCCGGGCAATTGCGTATCACTATCACTATCAGGCTACATGCAATGTAGGGTTCCGAAGTAGTAATTTTATCGACTACTGCTCATTAACTACTTTATGCTAACATGCTAAAGTAGTCGTGATAGTTTTCCTTGTAAATTCATCAATAATTATAGAACCCATTTTTGAGAATTTTTTTACTTGTTACTGAACACTGACTCTAACCAAAATTAGCACTTTAAAGCCAAATATTTCGCGAACGAACCCCTAAATCCAAAAATGGTCTTAGAAGGCCCATGATATTTTAGAAAGACTTTTTCAACAATACTCCACACTATGGGGTACGCAACGAAAAAGATCATCCTCACATTACCTGTAGGAGAGGTACCCTGAAAAAAAAAATCTTTTTAAATTTTTTTTCTATTAAGTATATGATTTTGGAGTTTTAATAAATATGTATATCCATTCCAAATTACAGCTTTCTGGGACTCGGCGCTACGCCTCGGACAGACTGACGGACGAACGGACAAACGGACGGACATAATAATAATAATAATAAAATCTTTTTATTGCCATATGAAATTTCATCGATATTGTTGTACTCGTGGTTAAAATTAACATAAAAATAATTAAAATTAAAATAAAATGGCAATAGGAGCTGGCATGACGAAACTATAAGGGTTTCGATTTTACTTCGGAACCCTAAAAAGGTGAATTTTATATATAATATTTAAGAATTTATATACTAAAACCTACGACATTTTCCGGAAGCGTGTTTTGAAAAATAAACAATATTCACATGAATTTGATTTTTTTCGTTTTCATGAAAACACCACACCATGCCACTTGGCATTAAGTCCGCCCATTGTAATTCAGTGTATGAATGCAATAAAGTTTAAATAAATAAATAAATAAATAAAATTTTTGAAAAACTCGAAAACATATATTCCATCAATTAAAGGAGCACCGCACCGTCTGTTGCAAAAATTGAAGTGAATCATTTACATTTTAAAAATATTCCATACAAAGTTTTAGATTTTTCGCGATGAAAAGTTTTCACATGACCCAAAGTATAAGGAACACCTTTACCTACTCATTTCCGTCGAAATTTAGTTCAAGCGTTTTCATGTGATGCCCAGTCAGAGAAATAGACAGACAGACAGACAATAATGTTAGAAATAATTTTTTTGGTGCTCTAACACGATACTGAAGTGCCCCTAACCGAAATTTTGAAAAAATATTTAATGTGCAGAAAAATTTGCTCTTGAGTTACAAAAACAAGTCCAGGAGTTACATATTATCTTGTCTTCAATATGTATCACCGTCAGTGCAAAGTTTTGGACGAATAAGAAGTGGAAGTGGGAAGCAAACACGCAGACGGGAAATGAATATGCTATATGGTTTCATATTCGTAAACGGTTTTATTGATAGGGACGTTTCGTACTGCTGGTAAAACTTTGTTTATATTTCACCAGAGATGATACCCTAAGTTTTTACTTATTATATGTAAGTCGGAACAGCTATCCGTTTCAATTGATCAATGCTTATATAAATTTTCACCCTTTTAACTTCAAAATTGACGAAGTTTTCATACTAACTTGTGCCCCCTTAATTGAGTTAAATTAAAGGATGATTTTTCAAAGAAACTTTTTTCAAAATTTTGTTTCTAATCTGGAGCTAATATATAAATTTTCACGTTTTAAACTTCAAAAATGACTAAGTTGCGTACTAAGTTCCTTCCCGTAAATTAACCCTTTAAGGGATGATTTTTTACAAAAAATGTGTCAAAGTTAACTTTTATACATAACCATAGAGTTCGGTAGTTTCTGAGATATTTTGTTTAATCAGCGATGTGTCGTTTTTTAATTTTATATGTGTAGATTACCCCAACATAGGTTTGTCTTAATACATTAGCGTCTAAGAGTCAAGACGACTCAAGGCCTAGAATGTAAGCCTTATCAATTATTATAGTTGAACGCGGAACGCACGTTGATTGAGGCATTAGTTAGTTGCTAGGGCGAATGTCGGAAGTTCGTACAGCGATCGAAGGCTTCCGATAAACCTTACAACTGTTGTCTCACAACAATAGACTGATCAATGCAGATGTCTCAATTTAAACATGCAACCTTTGTTTACGAATCTACAAATTAAATTGTGAAATGTTTTCCGTTCGTCTCTTATTATAAACTATCCATCTCCTTTCTCGATAGTAGTTCATACTATAGTAATTTGAAGTGCATTTTTGCGTTTTCATAAAATAAATATTAAAAAATCACTTGTCGAAGATCTACTATATGTATTTGTATGTTAATACAAAAAATGGAACTTTAATTCCAGCTAATATAATAGATTGTTATAAAGGGACTTTGCTAATATCATTCAAAAAGCCTCGATAATTCGAATATTATCCAATAACCCACATAACTCTGTGCTATTGTCCTCCAACTTAGGGAGGCACGTAATTGATCCGAAGGGTTGAAGATTTGAAGTTCCTAATTTCAAAGAGATTTTCAACAGTGATTATATGGTACAAAACAAAGTTTAAAATCTCATAGATTATCTAATACCTGCTGAATTAAAAACGATTAATTTGAGAGTCATAGTTCAATGCTAATGTGATGTTGTCAACGACTAATGTTATTTAATACCCGGTTGCTCGAATTAGGTTGCCTTTTAAAGGTGAAGGAAGCCTCATTTGTGCAAATGAGTAAAACCTTGACTAACCAGTAATTTCAAGGTGAAATTTGTTGATAACGCCGGAGCCGCAATTAAAAAAATTGAAATTTTGAATTTGACTATGGATAAAAACCCTACATATTATAAAACCAAGACTTATGTCTATTTGATCGCGGTAATCCAAAAAAAATATTGTAGTTTCATACAATTTTTATCAGTAAATAACTGACAACTGGCTCTCTGGCACTGGGACCGAGAGGCATAAAACATGGGAATGAAATGCCAGGCAGCTAAAAGCACCATGCACGAGTATCGTTAGGACTGATATGGTTCGGACACACCCCAGTCATCCCGTACATGTCATCCGTCATAACCTCGTCTGTTGTTTAGCAGGGCGTTTCATGAGCAGAAAAGGTTGACTTGAATGCAGGGATAGAAAGAAAAAAAGAAACAATTATTCCGTTATTTGCATAGCAACAACATTTACGAACAGGTGGTATATTTATGAAAAATTCAAAATTTCTTGATGAGTAACAAAATTGTTTTGGATCATATTCCCGAAACTATGAAACTATGGCAGATAACTCAACTTGTACTTATTGGTTATTATAATCTGAGGTTATAATATGTAACTTGCCAACTATTCAAACTATTGGCTTTATAGACGAAGGGCCTGAGAACGCTAGACCCACGTCATATCCAAGGTGATACAAACTCCACTGTACGAAATCTACCTCTGCTGGGAACTTTGCACTGTCTGGCAAAAACAGGCTCTTTGGCTATTAATATATGCACAACAAATAGTATTTTACAAACTCTGTCAAACCAGCCCCATTTCAACTGATTCCATAATTTTTACAACATTTTCGTTCCTATTTTTCCAACTATCAAACTACTCATTGCAACTTCTGCTAGTTGCTGCTGAGTTATTTCGAAAAAAATTACTCATCATAGAATTGATCATTGTCAAATTAAAGAGGATCATCATAAGGATTTCAAAAAGGTATAATCATGATAGCTTTCATAGCAGGGGTTTTTTTATTTTTAAATTCATATTAGTTATTATTATTATTGTCCTTTGCTATTTTGTATTTATTATGATTAACTAACATTTGTCCTTGGCATTAATTTTTGCAATTTGAATAGCACCAGTGATCTTGGCAGCGCAACATTGTATCTAATAATATTTGTAGAAAAAACAGTATGACTATGAAACATGTTGTTCTTATGTGTATATTTGTCAATCTATAAATTAGATACTATGTGTTTTTCTCAATGATGCTAGAATTTAAATAAGATTAATTTCTCTTGAAACCGTTAGTTGTACCTTTTGCTTACTAATTTTCGGAACTCACAATAGTCCTAAACGATATTCATGTAGTTTCCGATTAGAGTGTTCATCTTAATAGATGTGTACGAGTAGGTACATACCTAAATGAGAAAATATATTGTGACAGACGGATAGACAGACTGCGAAACACATGATGGATATCCGGATATTTATTTATTTATTTATTTATTTATTTATTTTATTTAAAAATTTTATGTACACGAATAAACTTAAATTAAAACGTCATATAAATCTATAGTACATAGGCACTGCTTATTTCAAAATGAAATTTCTTCCAGCAGACCTGGTAGTTGAAATTTTATACGAGAGGCAAATTTAGCGTTCACATAAAATATGATATCTGTGTTATCGTCACATTATTGGTCATGGATAAACACAAAAAAATATTCTTCTCCTATTTTGAAGACGAATAAATAAATAGCGTCAAAAGCATTTGCCATAAACTGTGGTTTATGTAATCCCAGCAAACCGGTAAGAACTTGACGACTACTGTTTATACCAATCTGCAAATACAACAATAAAAATGGCAACAAAACCTTGTAATTTAAATTAAATGGTGCCCAAGTAGGAGTAGACTGTATAATTTATACTTCCACTTCAGAGAGCTACGTTGATTAATATCCAAACATAAACATTTCATTTGTGACGCTGACAAATCGTTACTCTAAATTGTGCCCTTATTTTGAAATTTAGATTTGTTCATAACCTACCTACTAAATCTTTATTATTACTTTTAGAGCCGCACTGAGGTGGCGTAGAATACGGACATCAATTCCATGTCGGCATACTAAGGTGTCGGAATAGGCGAAAGAAGCCGAAGAAGTGGCAAACATTTATTGAGCGTTTTCGTGTTTTGGAAGGTACGTAAAGCCGTCGGTCCCGGATGTTATAGTAAGATAATAGTCGGCTGTCGGGCGGCCTGTAAACTTCAACCACTTGGGTTAGCCACTAACCCCTCCATGAATCCGCACGGGAGTAGCGTGTTGGAGTATACCGAGTACTCTCTAGGCCTCCTCAAAAGGAGAGACTCGTGCCTGGTAGTGGGCCATTAATGGGTTGAAGCCAATATTATTACTGGTATTATTTTCTTTCCGTGAAGCCTCCCTGGCTAGCTACAATCCTCTTACTTGAATCAACCGCCAAGGACTCGTAATCCGGTTGGGGGTTTTCTTGGAAGAAAACGCATCAGCGATGCCTTTGGTGTCGATAATGTCCATAAGCGATAATAATCAATTACCACCAGGAGGATCGTCAGCTCGTTTGTTGGCTATTTCCATAAAAAGAGTTACCGTCGTAATCCGTTTGCTTAAGTTCAGAACTTATTCAACACGCAACTTATTTATTTATTACACTTTATAGCACACCTTAGTTAAGTGAGAAAAGCTTAACTGTATTAATGTAATTACATAGAAAACTATTAGTGTTACTTCAGGCACAGAATACATAATACCTAGTACCTATTGGTTCAGGGTTAACCTAGCTCCATATTATGGGCATATATTTATGCGTTCTTTAAGTACATCCCTCAAAAGGACTTAGCGATTAGGTAGGTAGGAATATAATTACATTATAACTCAATACGGACTGTCGACTTTTATGATCATTAGTGCTAATACGAGTAGAATAAAGTCAACGGGTGGGCGGAATAATAATGAAAATAAAAATTTTAACAACAAAAACTCTTCATTGCTATTTTCGTTGAATAATAAAATCGACCATTACGTTTAGATTATATAATATAATATTACAGTATTTGTGATAGTTCTTCATAAGTTCATAAGTTCATTCGTAAGTTTAATAATATTTACACCTACTATTTTATAGTCATCCATCTTCCAATAACTGCTCACTTACCTGAAAAAGAAGACATACTGTTATAAAAAAGAAGAAAAATAATAACATTACAGACTACAGTAAAGCACCTTGTGGTACCTACTTCAGTTTTAGATAGTTTAGATTACCTGAAATGTTATATGTCATCAAATTGGTAAACATAGTAGGTATCATACACACTAAAAAGTACAATAATGATCTCCATTGCCGAGTTTAGTCTATTAGAATGAGTACCATGTAATACGACTAGGGTTCGAACGATACTTTCGATACTGAGTAGGTATCGATACTTTTGATCGCGATACTCGATACTGAGTACTCGATACTCGTACCTGGTAATTACTCGCAAGTACTCATATGAAACGTCGGTATCGAGTACTTTTAAAATACTGAGTACTTTTCAGTATTTTCATATGGAAAAACATCAACTGCGGCCCGTTTTAGCTCTCGGGCTAAACAGAAATTCACTGTCGACGACCTTTTTTTTTTTAAGCTGTGATCTGACTGTGATCCTCGCGAGTACTCGATACTCGATACTGAGTAGTATCGATACTTCAGGACCGATACTTTTTTGGTATCGATACCATACCCGTCGATACCACACGAGTACTCGGTATCGATACCAGAGGCCGATACTTCGAACCCTAAATACGACTCTCACAGTTCCACATGAATTTACGATTGATGTGTCTGGAACAAGTAGTTATGTTACCTTCTTAAAATATTATTTAAGTATTACTTGAACTTTGTTATTTTAATAATAGGTACATATTTACATTTATTTATTTTAAAAAGATTAGAAGATCACTGCTGAATCTATACTTAACAGGTGATTTATAATGATGATAGATACCATAATTGTAACTAAACAAAAAATAAAAACATTTAGGTATTTATTTACCAAAACTCAATAGGCTTGTCTGTAGGCGGATCTACTACCTTCCTTTTGTCTCAAACACTGTCAATATCATTAGTAATGAGTACCTAATAGTACGTTGAGCTGATAATATAAAAGCCGAAACTCTATAAGTATACTAAGTCTATACTTACAATTATTGCCCTGATACGCATATGGTTGTATGAAAATAACAGAGTACCTAATAAAATAACAAAATAAATGAGTACCCCTAGCCAATGATTTTTAAATAAATATAGATACGTTATGCCCTTACAAATCAACCGAAAAATCTGTTCCGATGTCCGCAAGGCACGCTTTATTGCTTTATCGCTCTCGCATTAAAACTACATCGCTATCTCTTTCTTCATCTGAATAAGATTTCCCAATTGGGAACTTTTTAAGTCACACAACGCGCGCACTTATGATAAATCTGCCTTTTTTAATATATAATATCATTGCCCCTAGCCATGCACGTGAACGTGACGTGAACACAGAGCCAAAATCAATGCGAGTTCCCTTTTTTTACCTGATTGCCAGGAAGGATTATGTTTTCACGCGTATCTTGTATGTACATATGATTGTATGTATGCATGATTGTATGTATCTACGCATGTAATATTATATAATACCTCATATCTTCCAAACCACTGAACGGATCTATATAATTGAGATATGGTTGAATTCGTCTTGATAACCCAAGTGTTCTTAGAAGTGAAATTAAAAAAAATAATTGGTGACTGTAAGATGCCATTGATTGAAGTATAAAAAAATAAAAATAAATCGAATAATGAATTATGGGTATCAAATTAAAGAGCTCATCATAAGGATTTCAAAAAGGTATATCATGATAGCTTTTTTGGTAGTAGGCGGGTTTTTTTAATTGTTAATTGTGTTACTGATGTCAATAGGCTACGGCAACTACATACCATTGCGTAACTTATGTGATCGTTAGTCGGTTGTTTACATAAAAAATACGCAAATATAAAGCTACACATTACAATCAATAGGCAATGCAATTTAATAAATGTGAATATTTTCAGAATTCAAACTACAAAATTGAGTTTTATATTTATTCAATAACATTGTATTCATTAACGAATTTTATGTAATGTTCTATATTGCAAATTTGCTGAGTTTGTCCGTGGACACGATCGCTTTCGACTGTTGGCTGTATCGATCCGTGTGACGTAACACGCGAAAACGGTGAACCCTTGCACTAAAATTTGCGGATTATGTAACAAAATAACTAAATAGTCTTCTTGGAAAAACTAATTTCATAGTGTCTTAAAATACAATGAAAAGAATGCATAAACGTATAAAAAAAATCAGTGAGCATTGGAATTATGATAAAATGCCTATAGACAATTGATTTTTTTTGTTTTAATAGTATTTATTCGTAACTTAGTCGAGAATAATTTTTAGCTAGGTATGTAGAAGTTCACCTGTTTGAAGATCGTCAGTCTCTTTCTAGTTTTTGAAAAGATGTAAGCAACTTCAACAGATTTTTGAAATATTCTACAACTTTAATGATACATTAGTATGGTACGATTACAATAATAATTACGGTAACCGTGATCTAACGTTGCAGTATGATCTGCAAAGATAGCGTTCGAGTTCATTGAAATATTTCCAATGAAAATGGCTTTAGATTTATCCATGGTTTTCAGTAGACATACATAAATATCACCAGATATTCGATAGCATTACCTTATTACGTACTGCACAATTAAGAGTAGCATGTATTAACTAATGTTAATAACATTTTAATTTTAATTTATTTTTATTTACGTGAGAACTTTATGAAACAAAATAACTTAAGTACAAGTATATTGGACATTAAAAAAAACTCAAAGTAACTAACATAACACAGAAAAATATCTTAAACCAGATAAATTAGATTGATATTTAGTTTTAGGAGACTTTTTTGTAAAAAAATTTTCCTGCAACCCTAAATTAATGATTATTTAATTTAAAGTTAAAAAACTGTTTTAAAGAAGCGAGATGAATAAGTAGGTATGTAAAACAAATTCCACTACGCTGTTGAATGTTGTTTCTTTCTTTTTCTTTTCTTTATCTTGGCAATGATTGCCATTTACCGTCAGGTGGTTCGTAAGCTCTTTTTCGTAGGCTATTCCCATAAAAAAATAAAGAAAATGTTCTATTAAACAAGAATAATGGCAACGTAAGGGTTTGTATATTTTAAATTGTTTCTTCTGAGTTATTATCGAAGTTCAAAGAACTATTTCTTAACACCAGACTGCTCCTTAATTAGTGTAGCGTTGCCGTCTAATTTTCTCTACAAAGAAAAACAAAATTGTCGCTTAGCTTTTTCCTGCTCGGTTTCACTTTGGCTATAAGAAAAACGCTGTCTAGAAATAAAAACGATTTAAATTACTGAAGTGTATGGCATAATTAGAACTTCGGTAAGGGGCTTGTTTGGAGTAATAAATAGATTACTTTCCCGAAACTTTAGCTGTAATAATGTTAAGAATGTATGTAAAAAATTTATCTCGATTATGTCTCGATTGTTCTAGATTGGGCATTAAATTGAAACGTTTAGTACGTTTCTATTTTCATTCAAATTAAATTTCTTTTATTTTTATCTGAATTACTTTATAAAGAACATAATGACAGAGTTTATGTTGACTTCTGAACTGGTAAAATAGGGGAAAAGTTTGTAAAATAATATTACCTATGCAATTTTAACGGATAATTATGGAGTATCATTCAAAAGAACTTTTAAATATATTATAGGTCTGCAAAGATAATTTTTCAATTCAGGGACCCGTTTGGGAAATGTTGGGCTTTATGGTGCCCATTTTGGTTAGTCAAGAGTCCTCCCATCCTGCCAGCTAAACGGTTGGAGATGGACTAGTGAAAAATCCACAAAAATAGGTTATAATGAATTTACAAGGAAAACTATCACGGTTTTGTTAGCATAAGTAGTTAATTAGTAGACATCGGATTGTATGCATTTGCATGTTTACATATTATGCAAATGCATAAAACGCAATTTTTTAGCGTAATTGCATATTTTAGTACTTTATCACTGATAGTGCTTATTCATTGTTAAATATGGTATGAGGTGACCACACGTCCCGCTTTCTGTCCCGCTATTCCTCACGAGAACAAAAAAGTCCCGCTTTGTATAATATATACTTACTTACATCCAATTCCTTTAAAGTTCGGGATTATTTTAGCTAGAAATAGTAACTATTGCAGACAAATAGACGCCAGATGACCTTTTTTAGGTATAAGTATAATATAATACAGAAAATAATGATTGTGCATATTTCGTCGCTTTTTAGTGCATATTTGCATGCATATTTTGCCAGTTTGATCGTACATATAATGCGATGTCTATTAATGAGTAATATATACTTAGTCGTTAAATTCAAAACTACGGAACCCTAAATCGCGCATGGCCTAACAGGCACACATAAATGCAATAAAAATATGAAGATTACATTATAATTAAATGCCTTAACAGCCGTTTTTTTCTTTTGTCTTTTTGTTTCTGTAATAATTATGTAAGTATGTAGCTATTTATATACCATTCAAAATATTTCTATAGCATTGTGCTGAGTAGATGACCAAATTAAGTATTTTGCATGACAAGCGTAATTACAAACATTATGAACATAATTTAGTCATCGCAGTACAATTCCATGTATGTTTTACTAATATTACGTCGACCGACCACTCAAAGATAACGAATAAAGATTACGTCCCTATCGAGGTTTACAATATTTATGGATTGATTACTTTGCAAAGGTTTGTTAAAGTGCTTGTTGTTATGGTTGTAACTATGTACATATAATAATATCGTTTCATGTTATACCTCTCTGTATAGCATAGGTACAATACAAAATATTGAATGCCACAGTAAATAATCCAGTCAAAGAAATATAGTTATCAAAGCAATGATTTTGGGAATTTTTGAGTTTGTAGTTTTATCTGTCTCCGTGCGTTTGTTCCCGCTAATTGATGATCTAAAATTTTAACAAAAAAAACTGACTTCAAATAAAGTACTTATGTAGGTACATCCTTTCCAATAACAATAAAAAGAGAATCATCGAAATCGGTTGGAGTGAGACCACATGACAAGCACCAGCTTGCGGTTACAAAAAGAATCATCGAAAATTTTTCATCCAGTCGAAAGTTCTGAATTTAGATTTTTTTGAATTTTGGAAAATACCGGCAAAGTCGCAGGCAGAGGGCTAGTTATATAATATTCGGCTTATCTTTATTTTAAGAAATCATAAACTTGAACAGAAGCACTGGCACAGACGTACAACTATGGATCATTACGATGCATCAGTCTGCGGTTGTCATACGACCATTGAATGCGTCCGCGAAATCACATACCTACCGTGAGAAAATGATATCCAAGTACAAAAAAGTAACCTCATGAATAACATATTTTTTTCCGTTTGTTTATTTTTAAAACCAGTGGTCATCGCGCATATCTTGAATGTTTCTTTATTACCTCGTATATTCTTAATCACTGGACGGATTTATAAAATTAATATTAAATAGGTCTTCACAAACCAAGTGTTCATAGAGAATAATAATTGATGTTAAATTACAAATATAGTGGATTTATGACCTGCGTGGACCATTATTAATCAACGGTATAATAATGAACAGGTATTATTTACTAAACAAATAGAGGTATTTCTCTGTCAGTCTATTATTCAAAAACAGACATCATTTGAATTGAAAAAAATTGCATGATACGAGTAATGCATTAACGCGATCTAGAACTTAGGAGTGGACACTTTTTCTTGGGATCCTCTATTAGTGCATCTTGTATCAAAGAAGTTAGATAATGACACGTTACGAGATTACCAGGAATCGAGAAAAGCGCCTATTTTTTCTCGATTCCTGGCAAATCCTTAATTAATTAAAATTAAATTAATTAATTATTAGATTAATCCTTGGCAACTTTCGACGAAATTATGTCATTTTGGAGAGTTAAGTTACAGCCCTTGCGTCTATGTGTAAAAAGTATAAAATAACCCCTTATAAGCCATTAAATACATCAATAATCCCTATAAAGTAAGATAGTAATAAAACATTAAATACACGGTTTTCTAAGTCGTCTTAATAATCGGGCATATCATTAAAGTATCGCGACAGCGTAATGCCCGGTCTGCAGTAATTCGACGCATGCATTGTTTCTAATTATTGTTTAAATGTAAAAGGTTCGAGAATATGACAAATGTTGAGAAGCGAAGTATGTTATGAAAATATAAGATATGTAATAACTGTCTTCACATCCATGAGCATGACGTTTGGAATTCACAAAAGCGACGCAAAAGGTGGCGGGGAATTTCACAGTGTTAGGAGGAAGCTGGTAGCTAGTCAGTCAGATAAAATACCCCATCACCAAATGACTGCTTAAATTAAGTAAGTTATTAAACTGGGTGGTACAAAGCTCTATGCAGATATAAGGTCACTTTATAGAGGAGGATAGCGCCTTATGGAGGCCATACATGTTCATGTGTACTTGATCAAGCGTCAAGTGTACTTGACGCGGCATCCAGTACACTTGATCGTGTATGGCCAAAGTAAGTTCTCTGGCCATACAGTTATCTCATGCACACTGGATGGCACGTCAAGTCAAACTGCAAAGACAAGTTAAACT